>JABUOV010000399.1:0-37789 GCA_025617405.1 Perca schrenkii
TATCCCAAATACTTCAGTATGATCTCTGTACCAACAAAAGTAATTAATAGGAACCGCATTATCCTACCTCAAAAGTCAGCTACATTTAGCTCTCTCTCTTGTCGACAAAACTGTTAAATTACGTAATTCTTCTTAAACTTAAATCTTATTTATACTCATTCTCAATGGTTTCACAGCAACATCACCATTCTTAGTTTTCATAAAAATAACCTCCAAACCAGGTCAATCTGCTGTTTAATCAGAATTGGATTAAGTCACTCTGTGTCTTCACAGAAATCAGATTTATTCGTTCTGTTTCCCACCTTCACAAATGTCACCTATTTCTTTGGCACAACGACGTGACCATATGTGACATGTGTGTCATATGTGACATTGGGGAACCATAGTAAAATTCAGAACCCTATACAATGATCAAATTTAGAATCATTTTATTCAAAGTAAAATCATTTTAGATTCCTCACTACTCAAAACAAGTGGTCAAACTCCTTTAGGATGGCCAAGGTGATGTCCTGGAACCCAACATTTTAGTCCTCTCGTCTCTAATTGTCAATGGAGGTAGAGGCTGGAATTGTTTCTTCCAGGATGATCAGTCACTAGTATCAAGGTTCCAGACACAAATCACACATGCCAGCTGTTAATCTCTTTTTCTTTTCTTCCCTTTTAATTTTATTTTTTATTTTCTTCTCTCAGGCCTGAGCCTTGTTTATCCTACTTTTATCCTTAAATTTTCCTCGCAATTTTTCTTATGCTTGAATTCTTATGCCATTTGTGTTTGACATTTCTTTTTTTTGTTTTTTATCTGTCAACATAACTTTAATTTATACATTTAATAGATCTCAATCACATAGTTTTATAGTCGCCCAACCGCCACTTTTACAAACAGAACACTTTATTTGAGCTGCACTCAAGTCTCCCCCTTTCTCAGTGCAGGCTACAGCACCCAAGTGAAGCTAGGGAGTGGCATAGACGTCTGTGGACCCTAAAAGTCCTGACATTCAACACTTGCGCATTCACCAGTGTGACTTTGCCAAAGCAAAGCCATTACAGCACTCCCCTTTCACTCATTTTAACAGATTGCGAAACCTCCTCTCAAACGGAGCTCATACGTTTTTTTACAGATTTTAACAGAAAAGTTCACAGTAACATTACAACACACACAAAATCGACATCATTGTGATTTGAAGAAGGTACTCTGTGCTGAGTTCAATGACACCTTACACAAGACTCTACCTTAAAGCCCATGTTGCAAGTTAACCACCACTGTTGATTAATAGGTACATATAGCACTCAACATATGTATATCATTGTTAAAAATGTCTCCAAATAGTGTTAAAGGCCAGTTTTTGTCAGGTTTTGTCGTTTTTGGTATTAGTGTTTTTATTTCCGCAATTCGGTGATGACGTCACGTTGGGGAGACGTGGTGACTGACTGGGATGAGGAAGAGGTGTTTTTAATGTCCGTGAATAGCACCAAGTGAAAGTCAACGTTTTATTTATATCTAGTGACAGTGATCATGTCGTTAGTTCAGATAAGTACCGGTAAACTTATCTAGATCTAGAAAATACAAGGCATCACGCTAGCTATGTGCTAACTTGCCAGTCCCACCTGTGAAATCCCCCGCTGGTTGTAAACACATAAATATGATTGATATCATGATTAGATATCTCACGTTTTGATGGTAGCCTACTAGCTCCAGTAACAACATATTTGCCTGGTGTTTATTTATAACTTGGACAGGGATGCTGTTCAGCTTTTCACAAGTTTAGACAGCTAGCTAACGCTACGCCGACGTTTTGCTAACGTTAGCGCAACAGCGTTAGCCTAGCCGGCTAGGTAAATATTACAACTGCCTTCGGAGTTTCCTATATCTGCGTCCACGTTGTCAACATAAGACTTGTGGCGTTAGTGCTCCTTTTGTACCATAACTTTATTGAATGAAACGTTAAACTTCGCTCCTACGAGATGGTTTTTGTTAGTTAGTTAGTTAGTTAGCTACACACAAAGCTAACTGGCTATAGTTAGCCTGTACGTATGCTAGCGGACATTAGCTAACGTTGCATAGCCAGCAAGCAGCTTCGGCGAGCTAACCTCGACAGCTAACAAATCCATGTGTCTCCATTTCAAAACATCACTGCAGATTGACTGCTTTTAACAGCAGAGGTTGATTGTGGGCAACATACTGTCGCGGTTAGCTCGCCGAAACTACTGCCGATTCCCGAAGTTGCTGGCTGGCTACGCAACATTAGCATCCCGCTAGCATACGTACAGGCTAACTATAGCCAGTTAGCTTTGTGTGTAATGTTACAAAAAAAACACCTATTTCGTAGCAGCGAAGCTTAATATTTCATTCAATAAAATTATGATACAAAAGGAGCACTAACGCCACATGTCTTGTCTTGACAACGTGGACGCAGCTCCAAAGGCAGTTGTAATACCGGTATTTAACTAGCAGTCTAAGCTAACGCTGTTGCGCTAACGTTAGGAAACGTGGGCGTAGCGTTAGCTAGCTGTTTAAACTTGTGAAAAGCCGAACAGCATCCCCGTCCAAGCTGCCTTTCACTTCCCCCCCAATATTATTATACACATAAAAAAGACACATTGACTCGGTCGAGACCAAAAGCCATATTTTGCCAGATCAGTGGCAGAAACCGTGACCGGGACAGTGAACCGAGACGGGGCTTTCGCCTGTCGTCTCCCCAACGTGACATCATGCAATGCATTGTGGGGGAAAGACAAACCGCTCTAAAATAGTACCTACTTTTTCATGTTATATTCTGTTTTGTGATACCTAACAACATCAAATACATGAATAACAGTTTAAATGTTTATTACCAACAAGCAATTACCACAAATTCGTTGGAAAATTAAACTTGCAACATGGGCTTTAAACGGTTCAAATGTTATAAAAGGGGGCGTGGCCTGAGTAAGTGGGCGTGGTCATATTATAGGCTCAGTATCACACGTAGACCACACATTCTGAGTTTCATGCAAATCGGATGATGTTTGTCATATAAGGCACATTTCATGTTGCCAGCGGGGGGCGCTATGACCAAAAGTCAATTTTGGCCTGTAGGTGTCCTCAGGCCTGGACCCTTGTCAATCGTGAGAAATATCAGGCAGATACGACAATGTACACTCAAGTTACAACACTTGTAAACCGTCACCAATGAAAAGGGAACTCCCCGCCGAGTTCAACGATACCTCACACAAGACTCTACGTCATACGGTTCATTAGCTGTGAAAGGGGGCGTGGCTAAAGCATAGTGGGCGGGTCCAACCATCACCAATTAAACATGAAGCCTCTGCTGAGATGAATGATACCTCACACAAGACTCTACCTTAAATGGGTCAGCATGTATGAAAGGGGGCGTGGCTTAAACATAGGGGACGGGCCAAACCCTCACCAATCAAGAAGGAAGTCTCTGCTGAGTTCAATGATACCTCACACAAGGTCCTACCTTAAACGGTTCAAATGTTATGAAAGGGGGCGTGGCTTATGCATAGGAGGCGGGCCAAACCATCACCAATAAAAAAGGAAGTCTCTGCTGAGTTCAATGACACCTCACACAAGACTCTACCTTAAACGGTTCAAATGTTATGAAAGGGGGCGTGGCCTGAGTAAGTGGGCGTGGTCATATAATAGGAGGCGGCTCAGTATCACACGTAGACCACACCTTCTGAGTTTCATGCAAATCGGATGATGTTTGTCATATAAGGCACATTTCATGTTGCCAGCGGGGGACGCTATGACCAAAAGTCAATTTTGGCCTGTAGTTGTCCTCAGGCCCGGACCCTTGTCAATTGTGAGAAATTTCGGGCAGATACAACAACGTACACTCAAGTTACAACAACTTCTTTGTTCATCGCTAAACACTCAAAATGGCCGCCACGCCACGCCCACACCGTCTGACGAAAAGTTTTTCTTTTAATAAATTTTCATCGTTAAGGTGTTGGGATGGTAAAGACCAAGTTTGAAGTCCATCGGATGAAATCTCCAGGAGGAGTTCGTTAAAGTATAGCACCTTGACTTTTAGGCCTACTTCCTGTCGCCACTAGGGGGCGCTATGACTTTAAGTAAATATCGGCCGTCATTTGTCCTCAGGGTTGGACTCTTATGAATCCTGAAAAGTTTCGAGGTAATTGGACAACGTACGCTCGAGTTACACCCACTTCCTGTTTCGGCGGCGAAACGCACAAAATGGCCACCCCGCCACGGCCACGCCCTATGACGAAAAGTTTTTCTTTTAACAAATTTTCATCTTTAATGTCTTAAGATGGCACAGACCGAGTTTGAAGTTGATCGGATGAAATCTCTAGGAGGAGTTCGTTAAAGTACGACATGTGGAAATGGCCAAAATCACACTAATTTTGAACTTTGAAATCAAAATGGCGGACTTCCTGTTGGGTTTAGGGTATGGCTCTAATAAAGTTTTTTGTACATCTTGACATGATACATATGTTTACCAAGTTTCGTGAGTCTACGTTAAACGCACTGCAGGGGCTCAATTTTCTTAACTTTCTATGGGGCGCTAGTGAGCCATTTTTGTGCGCCTATTAACCTAACCCATTAAGCTAGTTTGCCACTGTTATCTTGGGTTGTGCTACATGTAAGTGTATTTTAGTTTATTTAGATAAACAATATAGGTTATTCTATGTACACTGTATAACAATACATTACGTATTTCCTTTATTTCAGGTTACATGTTAGCTACTGTATGTACTGCTGCATTACAGTGTTGTGTAGTTATATTGTTTTTACAATTATGATTGTATAATATTTGTGACTCATCAATACGTAAGCAACTGGTCATTGTGTTTCATTTCCCAGTTTCACCCTTTCTAAATAAACTGAGTTACGACAATCCCAGTCTCCAGTGCTTCATGGTGGATGGTGTTTAGCTACTGGTCAGATTGCACAGGGTTACATGCATGCGGGAAAAGAAACATTTCATGGTAATATTAGAATAACAGAGGTGCAGAGATTACCTGGAAACTACCAGAAGCATTTCCAGGTAATCTCTGCACCTCTGTTATTCTAATATTACCACGTAATATAATAGAAACAGGCAGTTTTGCATTTTACGGTACTGATTCATGGTTGTTACACAGAAACTACCAGAAGTGTTTCCAGGTAATCTCTACACCTCTGTTATTCTAATATTACCATGTAATACAATAGAAACAGGCAGTTTTGCATTTTACGGTACTGTTTCATGGTTGTTACACAGAAACTACCAGAAGTGTTTCCAGGTAATCTCTACACCTCTGTTATTCTAATATTACCATGTAATACAATAGAAACAGGCAGTTTTGCATTTTACGGTACTGATTCATGGTTGTTACACAGAAACTACCAGAAGTGTTTCCAGGTAATCTCTACACCTCTGTTATTCTAATATTACCATGTAATACAATAGAAACAGGCAGTTTTGCATTTTACGGTACTGATTCATGCCCCACTAACACAGAACATTTAGGGAACGTTGGGGAACGTTAGTTTTTGGTTCTCTAAAGGTTAGTTCGAACCAAACCAAAAACTAACGTTTAGGGAACGTTCCCTCATGGTTATAACGTTCCCTAAATGTTAGGGGAACCAACCAATGGGAACGTTCTCCTGTGGTTGCACTGTTACCTCCACACAACGTTCCCGTTTGGTTGTTTTTGGTTGTTCTGAGTGCGGTTTTGAAAATGTTTATTTTTACCAGCTCCATTTAAGTTTTTGAAGTAGCCTAGAAGTCACTTGATTTAGATTCACGCAAAAATTATTGGTCTTATAAAATCGAAGTAAGATAAACAACATAGCAAGAGAATAAAATTATTTTTAGGCTGATAACAATTTTGTTAAAAACAATACTTTTGTGCTTGATTTCATTTTATTAACTGTATTAGGTGAAAATACTTAAAACATCTATCAATCTATCAAAACAGAATCTATCAATAGAACGATTTTCACAACTAAGAAAATTCACTTCTTTCATTTCTAACAAGTGTCTCAGTCCAGTGTATAAATCCTACCCAGAGCCATAGAGATATGTCTTTCTCTATCACTCTGATCCTACCGTTACACCCCCCCGCCAGTAGGGGAAGACAGTGCCTCGCTCTCAGGTGACCGATTCAAGTCCTGTCCTGACTTCTGTTTACAACACCGGTACACACCCACCTGGCTAACAGGACAGACAAAAGATCCGTTCGCTTGGTCCCAAATTTGAACTGAAATACTGCCATTGACTAAAACCTATGCTGACTACACTTCACCGACGGTGTTATAACGCAAGGTAGGACGAAGATACCAAGAAGGACATTGTCGGCTGTCAACAGTAAAGACTTTCCTCCGCTCAAGACTGCTAGCCCGTATGCTAACGCGGGAAACAAGTTAGCTTTCCACAGCTAGCTAAGCTGCTTGCCCTGGAGGATACATCAAAGTTGGCCACAGAGACTGAACCTTCCCTCGGTGATGTTTTAACCACCATAAGGAACCTGGACAACAAGGTGAGAGATTTTGGTAAACAACTTAAAGAAAGCTCCGACATGGTTGCCAGCATTAGCTAGCTATACAGCGAGTCGAGCTGAACTCAGTCGGACTCACTGAATGCATGTCCAAATTGGAGGCTGTAGTTCACCATGTGTTCTATTAATACATCCATGGTATTATCTTAGGATACATCTGAGGGATGGGTGCTGTAAAGCCCGTTACATGGATTTAAAATCATTAGCGTTTCCCAAAACTGCCGGGCCTATCAAGCTAAACAATGGAGTTAGTTAACTAGCTAGGTAGCTAGCTAACGTTAACGTAATATCTTACATGTCCCTAAGAGCCGATGTGGGTTTAGGTTTAAACACTTATCTTACGATACATCCGAGGCTGTATGCTGTAAAGCCTGTAACGTGGATGAGATATAAAGCCATGGATGTATTAACAGAAGTTCTGTTCACAAAATTAGAGATTAGAGATTATTACACCTCCTTGGTTGTCTAAATACATCCATCGTTTATTTAGATAATCATGGTAAGACCTTAAGTACAGACTACATTATTTACACTTCATATATTCTTTTTGCAAATTGTATGGTCTTTTATTTCAGATTAATCCATTCCACAAGCAAGAAAGCATTTCAGGACAGAGCGTAAGTTAACATTTATGCATGCATTTAAGAAACCAGTCATATTTCCTACCATGGAACTACTGAAATTCAACCTGGTGCATATCACGTGACTGTTATAATGTATAACAACTAAAACTATTAATTATTCCATAGCCATGAGGACCTCGCATTACCCGCATGGCACAGCGGATGTACACATTTGAGGAAAAGATGGATGAGCTGCTCATGCTCTTAAGGAGCTCCCAGTCACCTCCCTCTGCTCCAGTCGATTACGTGTTGCTGTCGCCCTGCTCAACAGTCATCGAGCTGCAGGAGTTCAACAGGAGTCTCGGTCAACAGGAGAGGAGGAACTAAATGGTAATTAAGTGGCCCTACCCTTCCCTAAGATAACACTATATAATTGCATAAATTAAAATATCATTATAACTGAACTGACTTCTCTTACAAAATGAGATTGTACAAGCTCTTCACTTTGTTCTACATGTGTAATTTGTATTTCTATATTTGTTTTACAGCAACTTTTTCTGACAACCTTTCAACCAATGACGTTGTAAAACCGTATAGCCTGCAGGGCAGAAAGACAAAGGCCTTCCAGGACCTGACAATCTGCAGGGTTATAACAGGCAGGTGTTATTTTATTGTTCACATCAGTATTATGCGTAGCTTGGCTGATAAGGGGTTTTAATTTGACTTGTAACGTTTCTTCTTGCTACTCTAGCGGCCTCTCAGAAAAACTTCCCCGCGATGACTGCAGCAGACGTGGAGGACCCCCCAGTGCTCCCCCTCACAATATCCAACAGCCTAGTGTCAAAGGTCGACTCATTCAAGTTTCTGGGCTCCATCATTTCCAAGGACCTGAAGAGGGAGTCCAACATCATTAAAAAGGCTCTGCAGAGGATATACTTCCTACGGCAACTGCGGAAGCATGGCCTACCACAAGAGCTACTGGCCATCTTCTACACTGCTGCCATCCTCCTGCCTCCTCCCCTCTGGCGGGCGCTACAGATCCCTGCACACAAACAACCAGACACAAGAACAGCTTCTTTCCCTCTGCCATCACTCTCCTGAACTGCTGATAATTGGGGTCATCCCCACTTTGGCCATTCACCTACACATTACATACTTTATCATTCCAATATGCATCTTGCACACTACATTTCTGTCCTGCAAAGGCAAAAGACCTTAACTTACTAGTGTGAAACTGAGAAAAATGACTTTAAAGTTTCGGTTTTGTCCAGACAAAAGTATTATAGGTTAAACTCCCAAAATTTGACAACTAGTTGCTATAATTAAGAAATGTTTGTATGCAAAAAAGCTTGAGCTCAAAATTGACCTTTGACCCTTTTTTGGCAGTTCCTGTACTCTTCATTTGTATCATGTGCCAAAAACAAGGAGTCATGCAAAGGCAAAAGGCAGTAACTGACATATAATCAATATTTGCTTGCTGTTCACCATACTTGCATCCATTATAAGAACACCTAACCAAGGTCTAGTCATCATGGTATTTATTTTAAATTATATAGAAAACCTTTGCTTGTTCCTATTTACTGCTATAATGATCAGGATAGTGTGGCAACACTAACACAGTATGACAGATAAGTAACTTTGCAGTACAGTATGAAAAAATACAAGAAGTATTTTCTCAATAAAGATAATTTAATTATAATTGAATACATAGGTATATTTATTGTTTAACAATAAATATATAATGTTTAACACTAAGGGCCACCAAACTGCTTAAGATGCACAGTCAACAAGCTCGACTTGGATTACTACTTTTTAATTCTGAGATAACATTTAGGTTAGCATACTTTGTATGGACGTTAGCAATAACTAGCTTAGTGCTTTTATGGATGTGTGAGATTTGACATGAACACCTGCAAGAAGGAAATATAGCTCAAACACGTATGGATTGTTGTGGATACAGCAGATGACGTGCATTGCTATGGATTATATCTTCCATGGATTATATCAGATTGCATGGAAAGGTAGGATGCCAGCTGTGTATTTAATAATTGGTTTTCAGCGTCTGATGTGAGGCTCCGCCAAGTGAGGAGGTGTGTCAGCATCAAAGTTAGCGCTGTAGCTAGCTCCGGGCTGTCACTGACAGAATATGAATCATCACTTTATTTGATATATCATGTGTATGTTACGTGGACAATTAAAAGCGGCAAAGTAGGCTATGACGAGGCTAGAGTACAGTAAGATCACGGCGGTACAGTAACCTCTCTCTCTTGATGCCTGGCTAAACAAAGTCTGAACACTCAACTTCAGCGTGCAGAGATCCGTAACAGCTGTTATGGCGTTCTGCTGTGGTTTCTCGTATGGTTTTGGATGTTACGGTTGTCTTTATTTTCTTGTTAAAACAATCAAATTGACTCACGATATTTATTCACATGATAAAGGAGGTCTCAAATACCCCAAAAGTGACATTAACTCATTTTTGCCCAAACATGTTTTTCCTTTTGTAGGGCAGATTTGCATTCTACATTTATACAATATATTGTGTTAATGTACCTATATGTATGTTGTCTCTCTTGTGCAGTATGTGTCTATGTGGCAAATAAAACGGATTCTTATATAAAAATGTTTTTTTTAATTTTTTGGTACCGTGGTTGTTAGTTTTTTAAAGGTTATGGGATTGTACAAAATAACGTTAGAGGAACGTTCCATAAAGGTTGCAACGGTGGGGGAACGTTAGGGTAACGTTATCTAAAGGTTGCAACGGTGGGGGAACGTTAGGGGAACGTTCTCTAAAGGTTGCAACGTTAGGGGAACGTTCGGGAAACGTTAGGAAAACGTTCGATGTAACCAAAAATGAACGTTCCCAGAACGTTCAACCAACTTTCCATAATAACCAAAACACAACCAAAACCTAACCAAACCTAACCTTCAAGGAACGTTCGCGCAACCAAAAACGAACGTTCCCAGAACGTTCTGGGAACCAAAAATTGTTAGCTGGGTGGTTGTTACACAGAAACTACCAGAAGCGTTTCCAGGTAATAGCTACACCTCTGTTATTCTAATATTACCATGTAATACAATAGAAACAGGCAGTTTTGCATTTTACGGTACTGATTCATGGTTTTTACACAGAAACTACCAGAAGCGTTTCCAGGTAATAGCTACACCTCTGTTATTCTAATATTACCATGTAATACAATAGAAACAGGCAGTTTTGCATTTTACGGTACTGATTCATGGTTTTTACACAGAAACTACCAGAAGCGTTTCCAGGTAATCTCTACACCTCTGTTATTCTAATATTACCATGTAATACAATAGAAACAGGCAGTTTTGCATTTTACGGTACTGATTCATGGTTGTTACACAGAAACTACCAGAAGCGTTTCCAGGTAAGAAGCCACAAGATTAAACATCATTAACATAAATTGACATAAAGTATTACCTTGAAACAAAAGGGAAATGTTTGGAACATAAAGGGTGGATACATTTCAGCATTATAATATGGTAATTACCAATTTTAAATTCCAAGAAGTTTTATCTAATTTGGAAGGTATTACGCTGATAGTAGCCTATAATACTGTGAAAACATCAACATATATTACCCCATTATTACCACGTTATTAGAATATAAATATAAGTATATTACCATTACCTAGATATACATATGGTTATTGTCAAACCCTTTCTATCTTATTACATTGGTACTTGCATGTTATTACATCTGTTACCTTATCACCTTATTACCCCAGTATTACATCTTATTACTGTGATGTATTACCACATTATTACTTTGGTAATTACATGTTATTACCTATATATTACCTTTTTATTATCTCACTGTTACCCCACCATTACCATCTTATTACCGAGTCATAATATGCAGTGCTACCAAAAAAAGATATCAGGGTTAGTGAGAGGTGTGTCATAGAGGTCAGGTCGTGGTATTCAGACCACCTTTAGCTCTGCAACACCATTGTTTCTCTCTGTCATCTGGTGTGTGGAGAAAATCAGGGTTAAGAACAGTGCATCTGTTAGAGTGACATTTTGCAATCTAACAGACTAAGGTACCTGGCCACAGATAAATAGAGTTGTTCATTCTTTTCCCACAAAATGTGTGATACAGAATGTGGAACAGGGCGTATTTAATGCTTCAAGTGGCAGAATCAAGTTTAGCAGAGAAATTTCCAACCGGACGGAGTTTTGTCGCCGTGGTGTTGCAGCAACACAGAGTCACGCAGCTCTTGTGCTTATCAACGGTCTGCATAAACTGTTTTTAGGGATCTGGCAGTCCCAGTGTCGGGGAAGCCAGTTTCATATTCACGAACGCTTCATTAGCTTCGGTAGCAAAAAGTCTTACACTGACATCAGGAACGTGTACAGACATTTTGCTAAATATATTGTCTTTGTTATTGTCTTTGTCCTGCAATAGGTCTTTGTTATGTGTTAAATCTTTAATTTCCACCAAGGTGGAAAGTTTTCTTTGGCTTACCAGCCATACAAGACAGATAAACATACAGACATCTCAGACATAATAAGTGGACCATAAAAAGATGAAATGAAAAAATCTGGATAAAAAATAATAAATATCCTTTGTAATGGCAAAATTACAACACTCTACCTGGTGTTAAAAGCCAAAGAAAAGAGGTGGGTTTTAAGAAGAGTTTTAAAATTAGACAGAGAGGATTCCTGTCTAATGTGCAGAGGCAGTCCATTCCAAAGTTTTGGAGCTGCAACAGCAAACGCCTGATCCCCTCTGAGCTTAAGCCTAGCTTTAGGCACCATCAGGAGCAGCTGGTCAGCTGACATGAGAGATCGGCTAGGAGTGTAGGGGTGCAGCAGCTCAGAGAAGTAAGGTGGGGCAAGGCCATTCAAGGCTTTATAAACAAATAAAAGAATTTTAAAATGAATCCTGAAATGGATAGGCAACCAGTGGAGTGAAGCTAAAATAGGTGAAATGTGCTCATACTTTCTTGTGCCAGTTAAAAGACGTGCAGCAGCATTTTGTACCAGTTTTCTTTTCTGTGCTTCTGTCAGCTTTGTTTGGCGCAGCTCCGTGCTGCCTTCATGGAAACGGGACATAAGAGCATCTTAAATGAGCTCTGTAGCTACTACGTGAAGCTGCGTTCAGATAAGAAAAAAAAAGTAATCGCCGCAACATCCTGTTGTATTCTTTAACGCCCCCCCCAATGTAGCACAGTTTTTCGTCAGATGGTTTATTAAACACAACGTTTCCTACTGTACCTGAATGCAGCTTCATTTCACGGAGAAAGAGAGAAAGAAAAGAGACGTGCGAGAGATATTGACTGTGCTTTGTTGTTTGGCAAACATTTAGCTGTTCCACAAACTCGCGGGCAGTTGAGGGCTTGTGTTTGGTGTTTTAAAACTTTCTTATGGAAGCGATAGAGGCAGTGATGTCACTGTTTACTGTACGGGACTCTCACACCTCCACAAAACGCAGCGCGATGTGGGGGGGCGTTTTCTCCAAATGTTTTTTTCTGCTATTTACTCGCAAGACAGGCGATAGCAAACATAGCTAGACTCTTCTAAGCATCAAAAAACGTCTCTAACTAACTTTCAAAGGTTGTAAACTTATTTCCATTCGGCAGTAGGTGTCGTTCTTCAAGTTGTTTGTCATCACCAAAATACTTTTCTGTGTGTGTGTGTGTGTGTGTGTGTGTAATCCTGCTTTTACCCCTTGATAAGTGCCAGCTTGTTTTCCGTTGGAACAATTCGATTTTAGATTTGAATGAAAAATAGATTTGAATGTTAAATTGCTAGCTGTTTCTGATTGGTTATTGTTAGTGTTTGTAATAATAATAATAATAATAACAATAAGCATAATACATTTTATTTAAAGCGCATTTCATGACACCCAAGGTCACTTCACAAACAAAAAAGGACATTCAAATTATAGTCATCTTATAAGGTGCTAAGGTTCACAGCATGCAGCAGGTCTTTTGATAATACCTATTTATAGTTTGAATGTTACATATCTAGTCGTTCTGATTGGCTGCTTGTCATTCAATGATTTAATTTTTTGATTATTTTTGATAACAATAGTAACAACAATAATAGGCCTATATTAGCGTAATCATTAATATTCGGGGCATTTAGCCTACATAATATTTGATGGGGGGGCGTTAGGGACCTGGATAATGGATAGGGGGGCGCTGGCACAAAAAAGGTTGAGAACCACTGCACTAGCCCCTATATAAAGTGCATTACAGTAATCCAGCCGAGTGGTCGCAAAGGCATGGATTACTGTCTCAAAGTGATCTCTCTGAAGGACTGGTTTTATTTTTGCCAGCTGCCTTAACTGGAACAAGCTAGACTTCACCACAGCTTTAATCTGGCTGTCAAATTTGGGGTCAGAGCCCACTTTTACCCCCAAATTATTTACAATTGGCTTGCAATACTGTGCCAGAAAACCCAGATCAACTACGGGGGTGGTCACAGAAGTTCCACCAAAGACCATGACTTCTGTCTTTCAAAGACATCCAAGCTTTAATGTCATGTAAACACTGTGGTAGTGGGTTAACAGAGTAGGACTCTGACTTTTTGAGGGGGACGTAGATCTGGCTGTCGTCCGCATAACAGTGAAAAAAAATGCCATGTTTCCTAAGAATGGAACCAATTGGGAGTAGATAAATAGAAAATAAAAGAGGGCCAAGCACAGAGCCCTGTGGGACCCCACATGAGAGAGTGTGGAGGACACCAAGTCATCAAGGCTGACACAGAAAGTCCGATGTGACAGGTAGGACCTGAACCATTCCAGTGCTGTGCCACTGACACCCACCCACTGCTCCAAACGAGCAATGAGGATGTCATGGTCCACTGTATCAAATGCTGCAGTCAAATCTAAAAGTACAAGGATAACACAGTGACCAGAGTCAGTAGCTAAAAGGATATCATTAAAAACTTTTAAAAGCGCTGATTCTGTGCTGTGCAATGTTTTCAAACTGGATTGAAAAATTTCGAGAATACTTTGTTCATTTAAAAGTCCATGAGCTGGGAATATACAAAAAAATACAAAAAAAAGATTTTAGAGAAGACCGGCAATTTGGAGATAGGCCTAAAGTTTGCCAAAATAGTAGGATCCAACCCAGGTTTTTTTTAATAAAGGCAGTATAACTGCATGTTTAAGATTTCCAGGAACTACTCCAGACGACAGACTGCTATTAATAACTGTGAAACAAGATGGCCCAACAGTAGGAAAAATCTCCTTAAAAAATCGGGGCGGGACAGTATCATCCGGAGAACCTGAGGGCTTCAGATGACCCACAATCTCCTGCACAAAAGGCAGGGTAACAGGCTCAAATGTGTCGAACACAGCTGGGCAGGGGACAGACACCGAAGGATCAGAAGCAGAAGGTGAAATAAGTGATCTGGTAGACGTGATGTTATCAATGAAGTAGTGAAGAAAATTATCACACACAGCAGGAGAGGCCTCAATTACATTCTGTGGTGCATTTAAAGCCGAGTTAATAACTTTAAACAACACATGGGGTTTACAACAGTTCAGGAGAACAATGTCAGAAAAATATTTACTTTTAGCCTCTTTCACAGTGGATTGGTAATGACGCCAGCAATCCCTCAATATTTGAAAAGACACTTGGAATTTGTCCTGTTTCCACTTTCGTTCAGCTCTTCGACAATCCTGTGTGGCAGTGCGGGTAGTTTCATTCAGCCAAGGCTCTGATTTGGCTTTCTGCTGCCTAGTCTTTAATGGAGCTGCAATGTCTATAGCAGTTTGACAGGTGTTGAGAAACCATAAGTTAAGAGCCTCTGTATCCACACACAAAGCTGGTGAAGGATGACGTCAGTAACTGTTTACATTTAAAGTCCCTCTTAAAAACAGTCGCAATTCCTCCTCCACGGCCAGACGTCCGAGGAGAATTAAAAAAGCAGCACTCATCTGGTTAAAAGTTCGGTGAAAACACTGGACTCACCAACACTCGGTCTCGGAGATAAAGAGGAAATCCAGTTCCCGGGATATGAAGAAATCCTAAAGGATAAATGATTTATTCACAAGCGATCTGGCGTTTACCAGGCCAAACCTGGCAAGAGCTGGCGGGTCAGGGCGAACAGCCGACAAGGAGGCCCGACCCCAGATTTACTCCACGCCAGCGGAGACGAGGAGAGCGGGGTCCCCGGGGCCGGAACACCACATCCGGGCCCGACATCGGCACTAACCAGGCAGCGGCAGGGTCCGGCAAACGTCGAGAGGCACAAAGGCGAGGCCCCGCTCCACATCCACCCCGATCAGGGCGTACCAACCCGGCCCTCAGCCTCACGAGACAGCCACCACGCTTACCCCGGCGGCGGTACCGCTTTCGCCGCGGGAGTGGCGCTGCCGCGCGTCAGAACTATATCGGGATGTCAGATAGGAAAGGAGGCAGAGTTATATGTCCATAATCAAAGTTGACAAGGTTTGTGGCGGAGGTTCTCAGACATAGCAGCGTTTGGCGATCATACACCAGCAGAGTGTTGACGGTATGTGCAACAAGTGTTACAAGCAACAGAAACACATACAACAGTCGGAGCAGCTGACGGCCCGCCTCACACACTGGCGCCATCTTGCTTGTGAATGCCTTAACCTGATGTCTAAAAGCCACTCTGGTATTTACAATTTTGAGGGAAAGCGGCAGATTATTCCACAATGTTATACCTGAATAGAAAAAATAACTTCTAGCTGCATTATTGACTCTGGGCACTTTACAAGAACAGACACTGGCCCTACTATTGTGATTATGCTGTGGGTCATATTAGGTGGGTGGGGGGTGAGGGGGACAAACCACTCATATCCTAGGATGGTTTGGAGCGGGGGTTGGGACAAAAATGAGCTGTGGGCCCTGATAAACACAGAGCTACTGTAATATTCTTTACTGCTGTCATATCAAGCAAGATGCCTGGCTGATTCATTGCCTGTTTAGGTGTTTGTACATATATATGCAAATATAAAAGAAACAGCCACACAAACTGTGTTCACGTTAAACTGAAGAAACAGATCTCAGCTTCAGACAGAACGTCAGCTGCAGAATCATCTGAAGGTTACTCATGATCAAACAAAGTCTTTCTGTTACCTGAATCCTCTCTCATGGCTGCCTCCACATCTGATCCAACACGAGACACGATTGGACAGAAGACGATGATGATGTCACATTCCTGCAGGTTCTTAGTGGTCTCCACTTTTGTACTGTTCTTCACTTGTTCCAGTATGACCTGATCAGCACCAAAGGTCCGACCAGTGACGACCGGGAACACTTTCACTGTGGCTTTAGTCCAGGAAGACAAAGGTAAAGAGTATTTTACTAAGAAGAACAAACAGTTAATATTTATACATTTCCAAAAGTAATAGAGGGTGAAAAGATGAAATAACCTGGTAGTAAAATGACCACTCACCATTGTAACCGGCCCCCTCAGATCTCTGTGAGTTATTGGGTCCTAATGAGAAATAAAGTATAGTTTACTGTCAGAACCAGATTCATTAATGTAGTTCAACTGTTGCTGTACAAAGGCAGGGTTTGATTCCCTTCAGCTGCACTGTGACACCATATATATCAAATATTTACTTACGGTAAAGTATTAATACTGTGAAAATACCCAGTTACAAATAAAAGTCCTGGATTCAGAATATTACTAACTATTTAGTTAATTTTAATCATAAATGTTTTACTGACTGTCAGACTGTTGTACTGACTGTCAGTACAACAGACTGACTGTTGACATTCAGTCTCCTGAATGACAGGAGACTGAATGTCAACAGTCAGTCTCCTGTTGAAACAGAGCTGTGTAGCTCCACTGATCTTCCACCTCTATGGAAATCTCTGAGTCTGTAAATCTGAATGAAGGATTATGTTAGCAGCCAAAATACAGCAGTGTTATGTTGCTCCCTCTTCCCCTGGACAGTAACCAAGATATAAACAGAACCTTAGAGTGGCATGGCCAAGCAAAATTATTTTGATAATTATTTGATCAGGGCCATCTGAAGATGCTTTATGCCAAGTTTCTTGCAGATCCTACGTACGGACAAGGAGTTTGAAAAGGTATTTTATAGGTTTATTTTATATTTTTTCGTGATTTCGTATTTGTAGCACCTCATAGTCGCCAATCTTCACCAAATGTGGTTCAGAGCTTCAGAGTAGCATGGCAAACAAGAATCTTAAGTTTCCCGTTGATAGTATTTAATTTGGCCGAAATATGCAAAACATTGTGTTTTGGTCATTCACTACCCAAATAATTACACACTATGAAGCATTAGTTAAGTATCCTTAATTCATCATTCATAAAGCAGTGTTCCTACATTATTACAGATGTGTAAGTAATTTATAAACAGTTATAGACAAATACAGGGGCAGCTGTGGTTCAGTGGTAGAGCGGTCGCCTGCCAATTGGAAGGTTGGTGGTTTGATCCCTGGCCTTGGAGTCCCATGTTGAAGTGTCCCTGGGCCAGACACTGAACCACTGTGTGAATGTTTATCTGATGATCCTTGTACAGCAGCCTTGAATGTGTGTGAATGGTTCCTGTACTATGTAAAAGCACTTTGAGTAGTCATTAAGACTACAAAAGCGCTATATAAATACATACTATTTACATAAATGTTTTATACTTGATTAATAACCTCTAACATCTATATCTATACATGTTTGTATTTTATACATTTTTGAATGAACGATTCACCGTTTCTTAGTTATTACATTAATTACAAAACAGTTATTTAGGAGTTGTCAATCATCAGCAAGATCATTTAGAAAGTGTAAGTAAATGATTACAACTATTTAGATGTATATTTATGCATGTTTTTATACATAGAATGGTTTACACATGCACTAATGGCTAGTGTGTTGTTAGATGTTGTATACATTATATTTGTTGTATACAGTATTTATTGATAATTCAAGTAGTTACTAATTGTGAGTAAAATACAAACTCCAATTCCAATGAAGTTGGGAAGTTGTGTAGAAGGTAAATTAAAACAGAATACAATGATGGACACTAATTGTTGAAGCTTTGTAGGTGGGAATCTTTTCCATTCTTGATGACTAAACAGCCTCTCAGATGCATTTATCGCATTGGAATTATTCAACACAGTCTCAGAAAAGTCACTGTCTTCATGGCTGGATAAATACGCTTCTGGAAGGGCTACAAAGACAACAACCATATTGCCTGAAAGTTAACGGCTACACAGCTAAACACACGCAACGCTGGGTTAAAAGGTTTAGGAGCAAAACACAGATTAGTGATTTTCATTTTTGGATTCATGATTATATATTTATGTTACAACAATAACAAGTAATTACCAATGTAATTAAAGCTGCGAGCAGTGATGGATGGGCCCTCGCGCCTCTGCGCACATCGGGGTTACCGACGGACGCAGCTCCTTGCGACCGTGCATTCGCGCAGCACTCAGACGCCGCAAATCGTCAACTATGAAAAGAGAACTCCCTGCCGAGTTCATCAATACCTCATACAAGACTGTACGTCATACGGTTCATTAGCTGTGGAAAGGGGCGTGGCTAAAGCATAGGGGGCGGGTCAAACCATGACCAATTAAAAATGAAGTCTCTGCTGAGTTCAATGATACCTCACACAAGGGTATACATTAAACGGTTCAAATGCAGACTTCCTGTTGGGTTTAGGGTATGGCTCTAATGAAGTGTTTTGTACATCTTGACATGATACATATGTGTACCAAGTTTTGTGAGTCTACGTTAAACGCACTGCAGGGGCTCAATTTTCTTAACTTTCTAGGGGGCGCTAGCGAGCCATTTTTGTGCGCCTATTCCCGAAACCCTTAAAATACGTAAATTTTCACCAGACTTGATGCGACCGCCAAATTTGGTGAGTTTTTGAATATGTTAAGGCCCTCAAAAAGCCAATTCATTTGACGGGAAAAGAAAGAAAGAAAGAAAGAATAATTCCTTCAGTTTCAATAGGGCCTTCACCGCTGTCGGAGCTCGGGCCCTAATTAAAGCTGCGAGCAGCGATGGACGGGCCCTCGCGCCTTGGCGCGCGTCGGGGTTACCGGCGCACGCCGCTCCTTGCAACCGTGCAGTCACGCGGCACTCAGACGCCGCAAATCGTCACCGATGAAAAGGGAACTCCCCACCGAGTTCAACGATACCTCACACAAGACTCTAAGTCATACGGTTCATTAGGTGTGAAAAGGGGCGTGGCTAAAGCATAGGGGGGCGGGTCAAACGATCACCAATTAAAAAGGAAGTCTCTGCTGAGTTCAATGATACCACACACAAGACTCTACCTTGAGATGGGTCAGCATGTATGAAAGGGGGCGTGGCTTGAACATAGGGGGCGGGCCAAAGAATTACCAATGAAGAAGGAAGTCTCTGCTGAGTTCAACGATACCTCACACAAGGGTCTACATTAAACAGGTAATTAGTTATAAAAAGGGGGCGTGGCCTAAACATAGGGGGCGGGCCAAACCATCACCAATAAAAAAGGAAGTCTGCTGAGTTCAATGATACCTCACACAAGGGTATACCTTAAACGGTTCAAATTTTATGAAAGGGGGCGGGGCTTAAGCATCGGGGGAGGGTCAAACCATCACCAATTAAAAATGAAGTCTCTGCTGAGTTCAATGACACCTCACACAAGACTCTACCTTAAAAGGTTCAAACGTTATGAAAGGGGGCGTGGCTTATGCATAAGGGGCGGGCCAAACCATCACCAATAAAGAAGGAACTCTCCACTGAGTTCAATGACATCTCACATAAGGCTCTACCTTAAACGGTTCAAATTTTATCAAAGGGGTCGTGGCCTGAGTAAGTGGGCGTGGTCATATTATAGGGGGCTGCTCAGTATCACATGTAGACCACACATTCTGAGTTTCATGCAAATCGGATGATGTCTGTCATGTAAGGCAGATTTCCTGTTGCTAGCGGGGGGCGCTATAACCAAAAGTCAATTTTGGCCTGTAGATGTCTTCTGGCCTGGACCCTTGTCCATCGCGAGAAATTTCAGGCAGATACGACAACGTACACTCAAGTTACAACAACTTCTTTGTTCATCGCTAAACACTCAAAATGGCCGCCACGCCATGCCCACACCGTCTGACAAAAAGTTTTTCTTTTAATAACTTTTCATCGTTAAGGTGTTGGGATGGTACAGACCAAGTTTGAAGTCCATCGGATGAAATCTCTAGGAGGAGTTCGTTAAAAGTATAGCACCTTGACTTTTAGGCCTACTTCCTGTTGCCACTAGGGGGCGCTATGACTTTAAGTAAATATCGGCCGTTATTTGTCCTCAGGGTTGGACTCTTATGAATCCTGAAAAGTTTCGAGGTAATCGGACAACGTACACTCGAGTTACACCCACTTCCTGTTTCGGCGGCGAAACGCACAAAATGGCCGCCCCGCCACGGCCACGCCCTATGACGAAAAGTTTTTCTTTTAACAACTTTTCATCTTTAACATCTTAAGATGGCACAGACCGAGTTTGAAGTTGATCGGATGAAATCTCTAGGAGGAGTTCGTTAAAGTACGACATGTGGAAATGGCCAAAAATCGTACTAATTTCGAACTTTGAAATCAAAATGGCGGACTTCCTGTTGGGTTTAGGGTATGGCTCTAATGAAGTGTTTTGTACATCTTGACATGATACATATGTTTACCAAGTTTCGTGAGTCTACGTTAAACGCACTGGAGGGGCTCAATTTTCTTAACTTTGTAGGGGGCGCTAGCGAGCCATTTTTGTGCGCCTATTCCCGAAACCCTTAAAATACGTAAATTTTCACCAGACTTGATGCGACCGCCAAATTTGGTGAGTTTTTGAATATATTAAGGCCCTCAAAAAGCCAATTCATTTGACGGGAAAATAATAGAAAGAAAGAAGAAAGAAGAATTCCTTCAGTTTCAATAGGGCCTTCGCCGCTGTCGGCGCTCGGGCCCTAATAATTCCTTCAGTTTCAATAGGGCCTTCGCCGCTGTCGGCGCTCGGGCCCTAATAACTAGGTAATGGCTTGATGATAACTTTATGTATATCTGGGTAATGGTAATATAGTTATATTAATATTGTAATAACATGGTAATAATGTGGTAATATGTGTTGATGTTATCACAGTATTATAGGCTACTATCAGCATAATATCTTCCAAATTAGATAAAACGTCTTGAAATTTAAAACAGATAATTACCATATTATAATAGATTGGTAGTTTCTGTGTAATAACCATGAATCAGTGCTGCAAAATGCAAACCTGCTTGTTAGGCCCGAGCGCCGACAGCGGCTAAGGCCCTATTGAAACTGAAAGAATTATTAGGGCCCGAACCGTTTAAGGTAGAGTCTTGTGTGAGTTGTCATTGAACTTAGCAGAGACTTCATTTTTAATTGGTGATGATTTGACCCGCCCCCTATGCTTAAGCCACGCCCCCTTTTAGTACTAATGGCCCGATTGATGTAAACACTTGTGTGAGGTATCATTGAACTCAGCAGAGACTTCCTTCTTCATTGGTGATGGTTTGGCCCGCCCCCTATGTTCAAGCCACGCCCCCTTTTATTACTAATGGCCCGATTGATGTAAACACTTGTGTGAGGTATCATTGAACTCAGCAGAGACTTCTTTCTTCATCGGTGATGGTTTGGCCCGCCCCCTATGTTTAAGCCACGCCCCCTTTCATGCATGCTGACCCATTTAAGGTAGAGTCTTGTGTGAGGTATCATTCATCTCAGCAGAGACTTCATTTTTAATTGGTGATGGTTGGACCCGCCCCCTATGCTTTAGCCACGCCCCCTTTCACAGCTAATGAACCGTATGACGTAGATTCTTGTGTGAGGTATCGTTGAACTCGGCGAGGAGTTCCCTTGTCATCGGTGACGGTTTGCGCCGTCTCAGTGCCTCGCGAATGCACGGTCGCAAGGAGCGGCGTCCGCCCGTATCCCCGACGCGCGCAGAGGCGCGAGGGCCCGTCCATCGCTGCTCGCAGATTTAATTATTTCTTTCTATTATTTTCCGGTCAAATGAATTGGCTTTTTGAGGGCCTTAATATACCTCGAAAAGTTATTAAAAGAAAAACTTTTCGTCAGACAGTGTGGGCGCGGCGTGGCAGCCATTTTAAGAGGTGTCATTGAACTCAGCAGAGACTTCTTTCTTCATTGGTGATGGTTTGACCCACCCCTTATGCTTAAGCACCGCCCCCTTTCTTAAAATTTGAACCATTTAAGATAGACCCTTGTGTGAGGTATCAATGAACTCAGCAGAGACTTCCTTATTCATTGGTGATGGTTTGGCCCACCCCCTATGTTGAAGCCACGCCCTTTTTAATAAATGCTGACCCATCTAAGGTAGAGTTTTGTGTGAGGTATCATTGAACTCAGCAGAGACTTCCTTCTTCATTGGTGATGGTTTGACCCGCCCCCTATGCCTTAGCCACGCCCCTTTTCACAGCTAATGAACCGTATGATGTAGAGTCTTGTGTGAGGTATCGTTGAACTCGGCGGGGAGTTCCCTTTTCATTGGTGACGATTTGCAGCGTCTGAGTGCCGCGCAAATGCACGGTCGCAAGGAGCGGCGTCCGCCGGTAACCCCGACGCGCGCAGAGGCGCGAGGGCCCGTCCATCGCTGCTCGCAGCTTTAATTATTCTTTCTTTCTTTTTCCCGTCAAATGAATTGGCTTTTTGAGGGGCTTAACATATTCAAAAACTCACCAAATTTGGCGGTCGCATCAAGTCTGGTGAAAATTTACGTATTTTAGGGTTTCGGGAATAGGCGCACAAAAATGGCTCGCTAGCGCCCCCTGGAAAGTTAAGAAAATTGAGCCCCTGTAGTGCGTTTAACGTAGACTCACGAAACTTGGTAGACATATGTAACATGTCAAGATGTACAAAAAACTTCATTAGAGCCATACCCTAAACCCAACAGGAAGTCCGCCATTTTGATTTCAAAGTTCGAAATTAGTGCGATTTTGGCCATTTCCACATGTCGTACTTTAACGAACTACTCCTAGAGATTTCATCCGATCAACTTCAAACTCGGTCTGTGCCATCTTAAGAAGTTAAAGATGAAAAAGTTGTTAAAAAAAAAACTTTTTGTCATAGGGCGTGGCCGTGGCGGGGCGGCCATTTTGTGCGTTTCGCCGCCGAAACAGGAGTGGGTGTAACTCGAGCGTACGTTGTGCGATTACCTCGAAACTTTTCAGGATTCATAAGAGTCCAACCCTGAGGACAAATAACGGCCGATATTTACTTAAAGTCATAGCGCCCCCTAGTGGCAACAGGAAGTAGGCCTAAAAGTCAAGGTGCTATACTTTAACGAACTCCTCCTAGAGATTTCATCCGATGGACTTCAAACTTGGTCTGTACCATCCCAACACCTTAAAGATGAAAAGTTAAAAGAAAAACTTTTTGTCAGACGGTGTGGGCGTGGCGTGGCGGCCATTTTGAGTGTTTAGCGATGAACAAAGAAGTTGTTGTAACTTCAGTGTACGTTGTCGTATCTGCCCGAAATTTGTCACGATGGACAAGGGTCCAGGCCTGAGGACACCTACAGGCCAAAATTTACTTTTGGTCATAGCGCCCCCCCTGGCCACAGGAAATCTGCCTTATATGACAAACATCATCCGATTTACATGAAACTTAAAATGTGTGGTCTACATGTGATACTGAGCCAGCCCCTATAATATGACCACGCCCACTTACTCAGGCCACGCCCCCTTTCATAACATTTGAACCGTTTAAGGTAGAGTCTCATGTGAGGTGTCATTGAACTCAGCAGAGAGTTCCTTCTTTATTGGTGATGGTTTGGCCCGCCCCCTATGCATAAGCCACGCCCCCTTTCATAACATTTGAACCATTTAAGGTATACCCTTGTGTGAGGTATCATTGAACTCAGCAGAGACTTCCTTCTTGATTGGTGAGGGTTTGGCCCGCCCCCTATGTTCACGCCACGCCCCCTTTTATTACTAATGGCCCGATTGATGTAAACACTTGTGTGAGGTATCATTGAACTCAGCAGAGACTGCTTTCTTCATCGGTGATGGTTGGCCCGCCCCCTATGTTCAAGCCACGCCCCCTTTCATACATGCTGACCCATCTAAGGTAGAGTCTTGTGTGAGGTATCATTCCTCTCAGCAGAGGCCTCATTTTTAATTGGTGATGGTTGGACCCGCCCCCTATGCTTTAGCCACGCCCCTTTTCACACCTAATGAACCGTATGACGTAGAGTCTTGTGTAAGGTATCTTTGAACTCGGCGGGGAGTTCCCTTTTCATTGGTGACGATTTTCGGCGTCTGAATGCCGCGCGAACGCACGGTCGCAAGGAGCGGCGTACGCCGGTAACCCCGACACGCACAGAGGCGCGAGGGCCCGTCCATCGCTGCTCGCAGCTTTAATTCTTTCTTCCTTCTTTCTATTATTATTTCCTTAGTTCCTTCTTTATTGTTTATGGTTTGACCCGCCCCCTATGCTTAAGCCCCGCCCCCTTTCATACAATTTAAACTTTTTAAGATAGACCCTTGTGTGAGGTATCAATGAACTCAGCAGAGACTTTCTTTTTAATTGGTGATGGTTTGACCCGCCCCCTATGCTTTAGCCACGCCCCTTTTCAATGCTAATGAACCGTATGACGTAGAGTCTTGTGTGAGGTATCGTTGAACTCGGCGGGGAGTTCCCTTTTAATTGGTGACGATTTGCGGCGTCCGAGTGCCCGAGTGCCGCGAATGCACGGTCGCAAGGAGCGGCGTCCGCCGGTAACCCCGACGCGCGCAGAGGCGAGAGGGCCCATCCATTGCTGCTCGCAGCTTTAATTTCTATTTTATTTCATGGTAATATTAGAGAGTGTGCTAAATACTCTCAACATATGCTAGTTACAATATATCAAATCCAAAAAATCTAACTAAACTTAATCAGACAATACTGCATTAAGTTGCTGTGAATTGTAAATTCACCACTTCAAAAAATAAATACCTTTATTTATAAACCACTTATCTTAGTTTTCATTACATTCAATTAAAAAGAAAATAAGCACACAGTTAATATGACATTAGGACATTTAAGAAAGGTAATTAAACAAAATGTAAATTCAATAAAAAGCAAGTAGGATTGAACAACTTAGTTTTAGCATCTCATACATTTTAGGCTAGTGGGCTGTGGTACATTAGCATCCCCAGCCAGCAATGGTCAAAGCAGTTACTTTAGAGTAAGAATAATATCCATCCAGGACTTATATTCTGACTTTGATACTGACTGGATGAATGAGGAGATGGTTTATTCTGACAGAGAAACTAGAAGCAATCGATTATTATATTTAGTCTGAAGAAGATACTCAGTGTATTAATAATGTTACTGAAACAACATACAAATTCAGTTTATCAATCAGCACAACACAATATACTGGGAGAGGAGAAACAGGCTTACCAAGACTTCCCTGTGACTCAGCCATCCTGTAGCTGTTGTAGATCTGCAGCAAACAGAAGGATCACATGATCTGAAGGAAATCCAATGCATTGAGGCTAACTATACCAAAACCAAAACCTGACTGTGATCTTAAAACCTAGATAACAAACCAAGTCTCAACATTTGACTGTTTTTTTGAAATGATTAACAGCCTCAGTGTGATTTATAAGAAGCTGCGGTATTTATTTTAAATCATGAAAGAGAAGAATGAAGAGTCTATTTATATTACGGATTCTCCCTGTTTTCATGAAACAGAGGGAGGCGGGGTTAATGGTTTCTAAGAAACAGGTGGATTTCCTTTTAGTCATGTGGTCCATGAAAAAGGGAGGGGCCGTCATATAAAGAGACT
This sequence comes from Perca schrenkii, assembly GCA_025617405.1. Classification (NCBI taxonomy): domain Eukaryota; kingdom Metazoa; phylum Chordata; class Actinopteri; order Perciformes; family Percidae; genus Perca; species Perca schrenkii. Next base: position 25,829 of record JABUOV010000399.1, read on the forward strand.
CTTCATCCTTCTCTTTGCTGCAGATCTACAACAGCTGCAGAATGGATGGGGGAAACAATACACCTGGTAAGGATATTTCTCCTTTTTCAGTAAATTATGTTGTGGTGATTTATAGAAAGACATTTTATGTTGTTGAGCTTAAAACTTTTCTGTTTATATTTTATTAAGTTCTACTTTGGAATATTTATTATATTTCATCCACGGTAACTGTTCTGTTATTGTTATTATTATATTTCCTGTAGCTTTGCTACATCTTGTTTTAGGCCAGACATGAAAATGGTTGCACACTATCTTTAAATATTTCCTCAGTGTTTTTCTTTTTAGCACAACCACAGCCACAACCACAACCACGGCCAATTAATTTAAATATCTCCTAAATGTTTCTTTTTCTAACAAAGCCACAACCACAGTGGCAGCCGGGCCATCCCAGTAAGTTCTCCTCTCAGCATTCCACATCGGTAAAGTCATTTTCATTCAGATATCTGGAGGTCAGAGGTCAAGGACTCCTTTGGAAATGGCACCATTTTCTTTCTGGCCAAAATTTTGCCTAACTTTGTAGTATTTTTAGCCCATTTCTTGACAAGCTAACATGACATTGTTGATGCCAACGGATTCTTTACATCTTCAGGTTTCATATGATACCAATATCATTCTAGCTATGAGCCTCTGAAAGACAAATGTCCTTACGATACAGTTTGTTTTGTACCATTTGTGTCAGCGTTCCAGCTTCCCCGAGTACTTCTTGTGACCTTTATGACTCTGCTTCATCTTCTGGCTGTTTTTTGACAGTTTGTGAATATACTGTGAGACATTGACACCTTTGCACATATGTATCTAGATACATAGGTTACAAAAGAGTTCAGGGACATTTTAATATGGAAACAATTTGTGACAAATGAATGTTGAAGAAATTCGGTACTATTTACTTTACTCTGTGCTTCCAATTGAACCATTATTGATTTGTCCTTTGAAATTACCACTTCAGCTTTGACGGATCCATGGATGAAAATAGCCTGTGGGTGAGTTAACTTTATTACCAATTATTTTTATTTGTGGTGTTACTGCTATTTAAAATAAAAGGCACCACGTTTTACAAGCTTTATTAGAAAATATAACGAGATGGACCAGAGGTTGTCAGAAATCCCTGAGTGTGCAGAGGGTTAAGGATACAAAGACCCAAAGCTGCAAATACCTAGAAATGGGATTTGGAAATATCATATTTCTGTACCAACTGTTGGAAGGAGGTGAAATGTCCATCAATATAAAGATCAAATAGTGAAACCATATCCATTCTAGACCAAACATCAAAAGCCTCATCCATCATTGATGGGACAAACATTTCATTATTTGGTGCAGCCTGTGATAAATCTTTAAGGGAAAGAAATCTTCTAACCTAATACCAGATACTAATTGAATGTATAATAACTGTATAGTTCATCTGAGATAGGCTGTGTGAATGGTAGTTTAGAACACAATAAAGCTGATAGAACCCACTGAAACCCCCAACAGAATTGTCCACACAGGGGGCAGTGTTGTCATTCCTTACCCAGTATAGAGATGCTTTTATTTTGGCTGCACAATAGTAATACATCAACTATGAGATTGCCATCCTTTCCCTTTGACGTAACTAACTTTTTGACACATTTCATGTAAAACAGCGGCGAAGGCCCTATTGAAACTGAAGGAATTATTATTACGGCAAATGAATTGCCTTTTTGAGGGGCTTAACATATTAAAAAACTCACCAAATTTGGCGGTTGCATAAAGTCTGGTGAAAATGTATGTATTTTAAGGGTTTCAGGAATAGGCGCACAAAAATGGCTTGCTAGCACCCCCTAGAAAGTTAAAGAAATTAAGCTCCTTCAGTGCGTTTAAGGTAGACTCACGAAACTTGGTACACATATGTAATATGTCAAGATGTACAAAAAACGTCATTGGAGCCATACCCTAAACCCAATAGGAAGTCTGCCATTTTGATTTCAAAGTTCAAAATTAGTGTGATTTTGGCCATTTCCAGATGCTGTACTTTAACGAACTCCTCCCAGAGATTTCATCTGATCAACTTCAAACTCGGTCTGTGCCATCTTAAGACGTTAAAGATGAAAAGTTTATTAAAAGAAAAACTATTCGTCATAGGGCGTGGCCGTGGCGGGGCGGCCATTTCGTGCGTTTCGTCGCCGAAACAGGAAATGGGTGTAACTCGAGTGTACGTTGTTCCACTGGCTCGAAACTTTTCAGGATTCATAAGAGTCCTAACCTGACTCCGCCAGATGGATTGCTTCGCATTTGCTCAGCATGTCCATCTGGGAACTTTCCATTGCTTTTTGGGAAGGGGCGGAAATAGTGGTTAGCTGATTGGATAAACCATCAGTCTATCACCACCTATGTTGATGACAGACGGGCCAAATCAACCAATCAGATCAAACTCTTACCGAAACCAGTCGGGAGAACATCAAAAACATTTTCCTCAGAGAAAAGCCTCCAGTGCCGTTTTTTGCTCTACTTTCAATGAATGAATACTTTCTAATTTGGATAAAACTTGCGCAATAGCTACGCTCATCTCATCCGTGGAAGCTGCCATGTTGTTTAGACTGAACGGTGGCTTCTCGCTGATTGGCCCGGCCGTTTAGCGAACGGCTCTAAATTTTCTCTATCTCAAGATGCCAGACTGAACTGCGAGTAGAAATCTGGAGCTCGCAAGATCAGGAAGTGGGTGTAACTCGAGTGTACGTTGTCCGATTACCTCGAAACTTTTGAGGATTTGTAAGAGTCCAACCCTGAGGACAATTAAAGGCCGATATTTACTTAAAGTCATAGCGACCCCCTAGTGGCAACACGAAGTAGGCCTAAAAGTCAAGGTGCTATCCTTTTACAAACTCCTCCTAGAGATTTCATCCGATGGACTTCAAACTTGGTCTGTACCATCCCAACACCTTAACGATGAAAAGTTATTAAACAAAATAAATATCCGGTTAATTTTCAAAATAAAATACACCGTGCTCACGGCGGATCATATTTCCCTGCACTACAACTTGAAAACACAGCACAGAGCTGCTTCCCCTCTACTCCTCTGGATGGAAACAAACTGTTGTTGGTTTTGTGGTTCTATTCTACCTGAATTCGCGAGAACGTGTGGGTCCTCGTGACTGCAGCTGTCAGTCACGGCCGCAGCCGTTCTAGCATTGACGGACGGCGGAGCATCCAGCAGACACGCAGCGGAGCCGGAACGCAGCCGTTACGCATCCAGTGGAAATCCCCGGTAACAGCTGCGTGTCTGCTGCGTGCTCCACCGTCCGTCAATACCCACCAGGTCCGGATTTGTTGCGGAACGGCTGCGGCCGTGACTGACAGCTGTAGTCATGAGGACCCACAAGTTCTTGTGAAAAACAGATTTAGCCACGCCCCCTTTTATAACATTTCAACCGTTTAAGGTATACCCTTGTGTGAGGTGTCTTTGCACTCAGCAGAGACTTCATTCTTCATTAGTGATGGTTTGGTCCGCCCCCTAACATTTAGCCACGCCCCCTTTTATAAACTAATGACCCGATTGATGTAAACACTTGTGTGAGGTATCATTGAACTCAGCAGAGACTTCCTTCTTCAATGGTGATGGTTTGGCCCGCCCCCTATGTTTAAGCCACGCCCCCTTCCATACATGCTGACCCATCTAAGGTAGAGTCTTGTGTGAGGTATCATTGAACTCAGCAGAAACTTCCTTTATAATTGGTAATGGTTTGGCTCGCCTCCTATGCTTTAGCCACGCCCCTTTCCACAGCTAATGAACCGTATGACGTACAGTCTTGTATGAGGTATTGATGAACTCGGCAGGGAGTTCTCTTTTCATAGTTGACGATTTGCGGCGTCTGAGTGCTGCGCGAATGCACGGTCGCAAGGAGCTGCGTCCGTCAGTAACCCCGATGTGCGCAGAGGCGCGAGGGCCCATCCATCGCTGCTCGCAGCTTTAATTATTATTTGTTTTTTATAGTGTTTGGTTCAAATGTTGTTTTTCTTGTAGTGTTATTTTTGCGGAGATCAATAATAGTTATGTTGATAGATGTTATATATAAATAATAATCTACAATTAAAATGTAATGTCTTTTGACAGAGACAAAGCGAGGGATCTCCAGTATGTGAAGGATTATGAGCCTGGAAACAAGGTCATAAAACATGTCCGAATCCTTCTGTATGGACCCGTTGGAGCTGGAAAGTCCAGCTTCATCAACTCTGTCAGCAGCGTCCTTCGAGGCAGAATGACTAGTCCTGCTTTGGCCAGTGCAACTACCACTGACAAAAGTTTCACCAAAAAAGTAAGAAAACTAGATTTCAATGTAAATTTTCATATTAAACCTCCAAATCAGCAGCTGTTTTATCAACTTTCACTTCAACCTTTCCCTTCACTTTCTCTTAATTCAGTGATTTGTTACTTTGAGTTACATAATTTGCCCCTTTGAATAATCTGTAGACTTTGCACTGAACAGACAGTGTTGGGCCTTTTGCAGTGTGGCTGGCCCATGGTCTGCTTCTTGTGAATATTTACCTCTAGGCATATAAATTTGTCCCCTCTCACCACCTGGAGGCAGTTGGTCAGAAAGTCCAGTATCCAGATTCCCAGTCACACAGCAGGCTGTTCTTATGAACCATTACTACAGAAAGCTATGTAAAGTAAAGCACTGTAATTCGAATATATTCGCATTTATTATTGTATGCAGCACATTGACTTTTGATGTAAGGCAGCTGCTTTATTGTCTGTAGTAACTATGACCGGGACACCTAGGATAAGAGTACAAAGGTACAAAGATAAGAGAAAAGACTTTCGCCCATCTAGGGTGTTCGTATCCTGGGAGAACTACTTAAGTGAGCCCCTGTTCTAACTCAAACCACAATCTTTTTTCTAATCTTAACTAGTCATTTCGGTGACTAAATTTACCTTTTAGAGGCTAAACTTAACTGGTAGGAATGCTGTCAGGAATGTCACAAGGATGTTTTTGTGGCTAAAATTTCACATAGGCCACACTAACCTGTTGTCATAATTTCGTAAGCTATACTAATTTTTGTTTAGTTTTCCCCCACAGGGAATCAACCATATGTCCCTGAGCAAGACACCAAACCCCAATGTATTACCCAAACTGATCTGGAATTTGAGATTAAAATGTATGCATCCAGGAATGTTTTGCAAAATAAACACGGCAGGAACCAAAGTCTGTAGATGGCATCATTGTGATTAACACAAGAATTACATTTTGTTGTGTTACAGTATGAAACTCATAAAATCAGAAAAGGAAGAGGAAAGTCATATTATCCTTTCGTCTTCAATGACGTCATGGGTCTGGAGAAAGGGGATGGAGTTCGTGCTGAAGACATCAAACTGGCCCTGAAAGGACATGTGAAGGAGGGATACAAGGTACAACTGGGACATTATTAAACCTCCAGTCTCACTTTGCCAGACATATCTCACAGTGCTGCAAACAGGTCACAGAATGTTGATATTGAACTTATCAGTAAAATATTCACTGACAACAAAAGTTCTGATTCATTTTATGTCCACTTGCTGGAATCCTTCATGCAGCAACATTTCCCTTATAGACCTGTTAGAGAAAAATAAGAAAATCAACTCCAGATGCATCAGACATTCTTAACAATGTAGATCTGATTTAACCCAGGTGTCCTTAAATCCCACTTGATCATGATTGTTTACAGTAAACACTATATAAGGGCCAGTGTTGTACTGGGTGCAAATTCTCTGGTATACGCCCAAGAATCGCAGAGATGCCACCAAAATAGGCAGAAGAACTTCAGGAGTAGTGAAATTATCATACTTACTATTTGAGTTTTAATTGTGGATTTTTAGAATAGGAATAGAAGTAGAAGTAGAGTACATAATGCTCAGGGAAATACTGTGCTTTTTAGTTGGTCAATCGAGCAATCGCATTCTGCTGCCACGAGATGGCAATGCACCTGACCACCCCTCATTTTAAGATGCTCATGAGGGTGCAAGAGAATTTGCTACTTACACAACGTAGCTGCTTCAAAATAACTGCTTTGGTCTTAAACTAGCAGAGTAAGATAGAGATAGAAGTGTGTTCGGTTTCCCTTCTGAAGCTGATATGTACACATTTATGTTTATTTTGTTCTGGGTGTTCTCAAGCATTTTGACAACACTGTTTATTTTAACTTGTCATTATTTAATTGTGTTTTACATCATTTTCCAGTTCAACCCTGTATCTCCACTCTCTGATGATGATCCATGGTACAACCCTCATCCATCTCCAGATGACAAAGTTCATGTTCTGGTTTGTGTGCTTTCTGCTAATGCAGCGGAAATTACAGAATCAGTTCTGAAGAAGATGGAGGAAATCAGAGGGTTAGCCAGTAAACTGGGTAAGAATATAATATACTTGGCATCAGAAAGTATTGAAACAGTTTACTTTTTGCATTTAAAAAAAAATCTAATTCATTAAATATCAAAAACAGAATCTCAAATTTAAGGAAGTTTTCAGACCCGTTATTCAGTACTTTGTAGAAGCCCCTTGTACAGTAATTACAGCGTTGAGACTTCTTGAGTACAGTTTCAAGGTTTGCACACTTGGATTTGGACAGTTTATGCCATTCTTCCTGGCAGATCCTCTCAAACTCCTTCATATTGGATGGGAAGCATCTGTGAACCGCCATCTTCAGGTCTCTCTACAGATACAGATTGTATCAGGTTTAGGTCCTGGCTTTGGCAGGGCCACTCAAGAAGAGTCAGAGACTTTGTCCCGAAGTCACTCAGGCTTTGTTGTGCTAAGAGATGAGGATGGTCTGAACCAGTCTTATTCAAGGACCTCTCTGTATTTGGCTGCATCAATCTTTTCCTCAGTTCTGACCGGGACAGCAGTTCCCATATACAGTGTATATATATATATACAGTACAGGCCAAAAGTTTGGACACACCTTCTCATTCGATGCGTTTTCTTTATTTTCATGACTATTTACATTGTAGATTCTCACTGAAGGCATCAACACTATGAATGAACACATATGGAATTATGTACTTATCAAAAAAGTGTGAAATAACTGAAAACATGTCTTATATTTGAGATTCCTCAAAGCAGCCACCCTTTGCTTTTTTGATAGCGCTGCAAACACTTGGTGTTCTCTTAATGAGCTTCATGAGGTAGTCACCTGAAATGGTTTTCACTTCACAGGTGTGCCTTGTCAGGGTTAATTAGTGGAATGTTCACCCTTATTAATGGGGTTGGGACCATCAGTTGTGTTGTGCAGAAGTCATGTTGATACACAGCCGACAGCCCTATTGGACAACTGGGGGTGCTTTGCTGGTGACACTGTTGGGGATTTATTCAAAATGGAAGGCATACTGAACCAGCATGGCTACCATTGCATCCTGCAGCGACATGCCATCCCATCCAGTTTGCGTTTAGTTGGACCATCATTTATTTTTCAACAGGACAATGACCCCCAAAACACCTCCAGGCTGTGTAAGGACTATTTGACCAAGAAGGAGAGTGATGGAGTGCTGCGCCAGATGACCTGGCCTCCACAGTCACCGGACCTGAACCTGAGCTGGACCGCAGAGTGAAGGCAAAAGGGCCAACAAGTGCTAAGCATCTCTGGGAACTCCTTCAAGACTGTTGGAAAACCATTTCAGGTGACTACCTCTTGAAGCTTATCAAGAGAATGCCAAGAGTGTGCAAAGCAGTAATCAGAGCAAAGGGTGGCTACTTTGAAGAATCTAAAATATAAGACATGTTTTCTGTTATTTCACACTTTTTTGTTAAGTACATAATTCCATATGTGTTCATTCATAGTTTTGAAGCCTTCAGTGAGAATCTACAATGTAAATAGTCATGAAAATAAAGGAAACGCATTGAATGAGAAGGAAAGAACTTTTGGCCTGTACTGTATGTAAATAATATATATATATATATATATATATATATATATATATATATATATATATATATATATATATATATATATATATATATATATGTATATATGTGTGTATGTGTATAAAGGCTGCTTAAAAGCTAAAATACTGAGTGTGTTTCTGTCTGCAGGGGTGCCCCAAATGGCAATAGCAACCAACATTGATTTAACCTGTCCTGAAACTGAAAAGGATCTGAAGAATTTGTACAAGAGCAAGCACCTGAAGAAAAAGGTGAGTTTCTGTCTTTCTGCGTCCGTACAGAAATATAACCTGACGTGATTTAAAGCTATAGTGCGTAGTTTTTGTCGCATCCAAGAGTAATTCTAAGTAATGACACCAATTCTGTGGCTCATCCACATGATACAAGCCTTCCGTGATCGTGTATGATGGTGATATGTGTAAAAAAATGTGTGCACATATGTAACATGTCAAGACGTACAAAAAAGCTCATTGGAGCCGTACCCTAAACACAACAGGAAGTCTGCCATTTTTAATTGAAAGTTTGAAACTAGTATGTTTTTGGTCATTTCCGAATGACTTTAACGAACTCCTCCTAGAGATTTCATCCAATCAACTTCAAATTTGGTCAGTGCCATCTTAAGACGTTAAAGATGAAAAGTTGTTAAAAGAGGGACATGTACGACGCGAGAGCTCGGAGAGGTTAAGAGCTCCTGGTCGCGAGGGCTTATTTGATCTAAAAACGTGACTTTATATACAAAACAAAGTGCAAACATTAAGCCATAAATTAGTTAGCACAGTTCATCTTAATGGACCTTTTTCACAGCAGACATTTTCACTTGTCATAGTAGGAAAAGCACAGCTGGAATTGATAACCTTAACGACGGCTCTATTCCATCAAGTGTCCCAGTAAGCTATTTCAGTGAATACCAGGGCCTTTCCTATGTGGAATGCAGCCATCATCAATGGTTTAATACCTTGGCCTCTCCTAAGTGGAATGCAGCCATCTGTAATGGTTTAATACCAGGGCCTCTCCTAAGTGGAATGCAGCCATCATTAATGGTTTAATACCAGGGTCTCTCCTAAGTGGAATGCAGCCATCAGTAATGGTTTAATACCAGGGCCTCTCCTAAGTGGAATGCAGCCATCAGTAATGGTTTAATACCAGGGTCTCTCCTAAGTGGAATGCAGCCATCATTAATGGTTTAATACCAGGGCCTCTCCTAAGTGGAATGCAGCCATCATTAATGGTTTAATACCAGGGTCTATCCTAAGTGGAATGCAGCCATCAGTAATGGTTTGATACCAGGGCCTCTCCTAAGTGGAATGCAGCCATCATTAATGGTTTAATACCAGGGTCTCTCCTAAGTGGAATGCAGCCATCAGTAATGGTTTAATACCAGGACCTCTCCTAAGTGGAATGCAGCCATCATTAATGGTTTTGAATACACCTGTGCTTTTCCTACAATGACATGTCAACATGTCTGCCATGAAAAAGGTTTATCCCTACCAACTAAACAACGGGGGGTTAAGACAAAGCGGGTTCGGTAAAGTGCAAAAAAAAAAGGCGCAGGTGTTTATGTATACAATATCCAAGGTATCCAGGAAGTGGGTGTAACTGAAGTGTACATTGTTCAATCAATCTGGCCCAAACTGTTCATGATTCATAAGACTCCAACCCGGAGGACATGTACAGGCCGATTTTGGCTCAAAGTCATAGCGCCCCCTAGTGGCAGCAGGAAGTAGGCCATAAACTATAGGTGCTATACTTTAACAAAATCCTCCTAGAGATTTCATCCAATGTACTTCCAATTTGGTCTGTACCATCTCAACACCTTAACAACGAAAAGTTAATAAAAGAAAAACTTTTCATCTATCGGTGTGGGCGTGGCGGCCATTTAGATTTTTTAGCGATGAACGTGAAAGTGTCTGTAATTACAGTGTACATTGTCATATCTGCTTGAAATTTCCCACAATCAACAAGAGTCCAGGCCTGAGGACATATGCAGGCCAATATTGAATTTTGATGAACGTGAAAGTGGCTGTGACTAGAATGTGCATTGTCCATTCTGCCAGACATTTCCCATGATCAACAGGAGTCCAGACCTGATGACATCATAGCACCCCTTGCTGGCAACAGGAAATCAGCCTTATATGACAAACATCATCCAAATTTACAATACCTCCCATTGTTTAACACTCAGGTACATGACTTCAGTGCTTTAATGGAAATCCCAGTGAACTGCATCTTTCCTGTGAAGAACTACACTGATGAAACTGACATCAATGATGATGTTGACACTCTCATCCTGAGTGCACTGAGAAAAATTATCGACTTTGGAGATGACTTCATTGACAAATGAATTTGGTAGCACTTTACATTACAGTACAGTAATAAGATGGTAAGAGTCGGGTAACAGTGTGATAATAAAGATGTAATATATAGGTAATAACAGTAATAATTACAAAGTAATAACTGGGTAATACATCACAGTAATAAGATGTAATACTGGGGTTATGAGGTTAAAAGAAAGGTAACAGATGTAATAAGTAACCAATGTAATAACTAGGAAAGAGTTTGTTGATAACCATATGTATATCTGGGTGCTTGTAATATAGTTATAATAATATTGTAATAACATGATAATAATGTGGTAATATATGTTGATGTTTTCACAGTATTATAGGCTACTATGAGCATAATACCTTCCAAATTAGATAAAGCAATTTAAAATTGGCAATTACCATATTATAATGCTGAAATTCATCCACTCTTTAAGTTCCAAATATTTATATATTTTGTTTCAAGGTAATACTTTACAAATTATATGGTTATTCTTGTGACTTCTTACCTGGAAATATATCTTGTAGTTTCTGTGTAATAACCATGAATCAGTGCTGCAAAATGCAAAACTTCCTGTTCCTATTTTATTTCAAGGTAATATTTGATAAATAACACATTTTAAAGTATTGATGCCTTGTATTTAAAATTCCAAAGGAATGCCATGTATGAATAAAGGAATGTCATGTTTGAACATGTTTAGAATGATATCCATCAATCAATTGTTTACTGAACAAAACAAAAATGGCTGATTTTGATACAAACGAGAATCACTGTAACCTCAGCCACACCTTATAAATAAAAATATTTCTCTTGAAAATAAAATCTGCAGCATTCAACTTTAAACTTTGTTTCAGCCTGTCTGCTCACTTTTTTCGGCTATTTCTAGGTAGCATTCTAGTTTGCTTGTTAGCTTTCACCGCCTGTAGCTGCGTGCGCATTTATGCCATCATCAGCTGGACATCCCTCTATGCAGATCTGAGGTAGTAAAACGTGAGTTAGACCAATGATGAAATTTTTCCAACCAGAGCCTCGATAAGCACTCTTTTGGTGGGCGTACGAATGTGATGAAATTGTACCATGAAGCAGAAAATGATGAAAAAATCAGATACTATGACTTCACAAGTTTATAACCAACTGTCCAGTCAAACAGAAATGATCCTATAGGTCACCCTCAGATAATCCAAAAGAATTTTGATGATATAGACACAGACTTTGGTATTGTGAAATGCACTGTAGCTCCCCCCAGAGGCCTGTATCATTCGGTTCTGCCCTATAAATGCCAAGACAAATTGATGTTTCCTCTGTGTGCAAACCTGTGCCGATGAGATGAATCAGACATCACAGTGTGAGCATAGTGACCGAGAGAGAGAGCTGTCAGGCGTGTGGGTGTCATTTGAACTTCAGAAGGCTGTGTAGAAGGGATACGTACTAGTCTGTATAATCTGACACGCTTTTTACGGGGTATGTTCAGACATTTCTTAAATGCAAGCAAGAGGCATCCGGATATCCTGGGCATGTCAAAACAGCCCAGCCAGCAATGACATGTGGGGCCCAGGTGAGGGCTTCATGGGCGGCAAATGTGGGCCCCATTATGGGCTTGCACCCGGGATCCACATTGGGGCAAGTCGTGGAACCCCAGACAGACTAAAAGTGGGACCTGTAAGGGTACTGCATGGGTCTTAATTGGGCACTTCATGTCAGACCCATTTGGGACCCACCTGCCCAAATGGGT